>CM075173.1:142813720-142837530 GCA_037576465.1 Parascaris univalens | reverse complement strand
ACCAGGTGTCCAATACCGGACTTTGGGAACCAGTGCAAACAGAAACAAAAATTACACAGGTGGGGGTAGGTGTCCCAATGGGTGGGTTACCCTACACCAAGACGTACCCCTGGGAAGACCGTATTAAGACATCCGACACCACTGAATGGGTTGGCCAGGAAAACCACCACACAAAAACCGACTCGATGGCAGCACCCACAGTAACCCCTAAAGCGGGTGGGGTAGAAGTGAAAATATATGCTCATAGAAGAAGCCGAAAGACCATTAAGCCGCCAAACCCACGTCGTTCCATACAACCCAGACCCAAGAAATTCTACGGGAACCAACAAGATTGTGGAAATTTTGACCCACTAAGAGCATAGAAAATTTGGGAAATCTTTGTTTAAACTACAACATGTGCATGGCAACTATTGTATTTTCTTCCCAAACTTCCATAATTTGAATTCCCAGAGATAATATAACCTGTACGCTATTATTTTGTGAGTTCACCCACTCTTGCACTTTTTCATCGATTTCTCCCTTTGTTAGAGATCTATTCTTGAAGATTTCCAGCAGTTGTTGCTTTGCCTCATCGCTTGTTTCATTAGCGAACGGTGGATTTCGACGATGGTTGAATCCTTGACCGGAAATGTTAGGAGCCTTTTTATGGACCTTTAATCTTAAAGCTCGTTCTCAAATTTTTTCTCCTTTGTCGAATTCTTCGGAATTTTTTTAGGATTAAATGGGCGATACTCACGTATAAATAGCGGATAGAGAGGCAAGGATCTTCAGAATCGTGACATGTGCTTTTCGCTTTCTTGGATATTTTGCAATGAAACGATAAAGAAATTTATTCAAGTGGATTATTATTTGCATCTTTCTTGGTTTATTCATTAGCGCTCCTGGAAAAAAATATATAAAAGATTTCAATTATTTGCCTTTTCTGTATACGAATGATACAAGAGGTATGTTTTATTCAGTTACTTGTGGTGCTATGAAATATTCAGGTTACTCCAGATCAGATATATTCAGGTTACTCCAGAAATATATCAGTTATGAGCAATATTCAGGTTACTCCAGAAATATATCAGTTATGAGCAATATTCAGGTTACTCCAGAAATATATCAGTTATGTTGAAAAAATAAAATACGTTCGACTTGGATCAGCCAGCCAGGGATCACAGAAGGTTTAAACGTATGCTCCGAATGTTAGTCGATAAAGATACCTCCAAAACGTTGGCGGAGACCGAATTTGTGAGATTCAAATGAACGTGGACGTTGTGCTCTCACACATAACACGATAAAGATGGCGCAGAAGATGATCGACGCTTTCATTTCGATGTACGGAACGCACGATAACTGGATGGTATGTTCGGTCGATCGGTGCCTACTTATATTTATCCAGTGTCCTAACCTCATCCACTATTAACCACTTCGATATCACGGTGGATCAAGCCAATAATTAGTGTTGATATTTATGAATCATCCGCCAGACAATACCATTCTCTAGTGTTCTATAGCTGAAACGACGTTATGGAGACGAAATGATGCCCTTAATGCGCCATAATTGGTGACCGATTGGATGATTCTTTGCTAAAGCTTACCGTATTATGCAGCTCATTATTAGAGCACATTTTTAATTAACTATTACTTTCAGTTAAATTGTGATGGCTATGTTAAATCGAATAAACCGATGCGGCTATTGCAAAAATTAGTGCCAATACAAGCAAACGTTGATCATACTAAAATTACTATTTCAGGCTTGTGAGAAGAGTTATGTGCTTCTATAAAAGTCGTCCTCCAATACCGTACGGCTATAAAATATATCGAGAGCACGAATCGACCCGCATATGTTTGTTGCGTTCCAGTATAATGAGGTTAAAGGTCGTTATTCATGAAGCTGCAACAAACTCGACGATCGCCTCAAGTGAACAATAAATTCCTGAAATCTTCTCGAGTTGAGTGCGACTTGCACGATTGTACGTTTATTCGCTCGACGAAAAAGAACTCTACGATTGTTACAAGCATTTCGTTTATTCTTTTTTTCAACTCAGTATTAATTGAACGCTAATAGAGCGTATATTTTTCAGGATGGTTCAGTATATCCAGGATAGATATATTTAGGATTTGTGTTGAAATTTTGATTGCCACTTGAAGAGAATCGAATCGAAGAATCTCGACCAATGCTTTCGATTTTCGCCTCAATGAAAATTTCCGGCATACGAACATTCACTCCAATGAATTTGCGCCGAAATCTATCCGTCCATATCAGTAGATGCGATATTGATTCTCGATTATTTAGTTGAATTTTAATTTAGTTTCTCTTACCATCCATATTGGTAGTAATTTAAAGCGCGTTCGTCACTTTAGTGGCCTTAAAGATTCCAAATTCCTCAAATCTTATGAAAACGCTTAGCTGATGAACGCTTCATCGATTTGCAACTCTTAAATTTGAATTCTTATGCGTTATTTTTCGAAAGAAACGAAACTCCAACCATTTATCTAAGAAAAACAAAGAACTTATTCTCTAATGAACGATGGTTAGCACACGTTTAGCTATCTAGTTATCAGATACGTTGCGATAATATTATCGCTATATTGCTCTTCCTTCAACTGCCTCTACTTCATTTTATCTCGGATAAAGGCTCATCACTCAGGTCTTCATCCCTACCAAAAACACAGCAACTGTAAAGTGGCTTAAGTGGGTACAAGGAGACCGGGCATGCTCATCGGCTAAATGAATTTCGATTCAGAAAACCTGACGCTTAATATGCAACCCGACGTTCTTGCGTCGTTCAACACTGCATCACCTTCTGAAACCGTCGGCTATCACAATGTCGGAAGCTATTGCAAAGGGTCTCAGGCGATCCAAACCGGACGCTCATAGCATGCCTTCAAGGTTAATCGATAAAGTGACTCTCATCGATGCAAATTTGCGCAAAGCTCTCTCGTTTCTACCTGACGACAAATTATTTTGTCCATGCGAACCGTCTTTTCGCAAATTCCGTCCCTTCCCCTCCCTCCCCCCTCCCCTTTCTTTACAAGTAAACAACTTTTTACATATTTCCCCATTCTTACCCGAGCTTCTTATGAACTGTTCCACACTCTCAAAAACGAGAAGTATAGGAACGAGGACATCACACTGATTCGCTGTCTTTGACCAGAAGGCGCAACCTCAACGTCGAACCAATTTTTTTCGAAATTCACAACATTCCCCTCTCATAGCCGTTGCAAGATAATCTACATGACGCAGAAGGGACCATACGCCATCTTGATGCGATCTGAAGCTATGAATCACCGGTGTGTGTTGTTTGCGTGGATAAGAGGTGGAGGAGCGATCGAAAAGTGCTATGAATGCTTTCAGTATCGCAACTTAGCCCGCTTTTTTCGATGGTCTCCTGTACGGTGAAGAAACTTTCCTTTATACGAGTGTCTCCAGAGTATTAGAACGATATGTAGTTTTATTGGATAGCTTCAGCACTAGATCCGGATAATATGTTTCAGTACAGATGAGTCCAATGATGAGAACAAAGAGGTTGTCTGAATATAAGCAATGCATTAATATAAAATATGTACTGAAGCAATAAACTCTATATGTAAGGAAACAACGAAAGATAACGATGTAACACGTTGAGAGCATTTGCAAGGAACAATGTAAGGGCTTATCGTTAGAAGAAAGCAATACGTCAAAGATGCTATTTACAGGAATAAAAATATAGTGGCCACTGAGAAGCAAGCGTCAAAACTCAACAAGGCTTATGTCTTCATGATTAAGCCGATTAATCCATCCTACCAAGCATTTTCAACTTTCGATGAAGGGATAAGGCGGTGCAATATCATCTGAGTGAATCTATCACAGAACTGCTAATCTCGCCTGAGTGAAGTAAATTAACACACTAAGTGTTTTACGACGATATTAACCGAGGCAGCATAAAGCGGGAAGACAGGAAAGTTGAGGTGTTAGTCCTATCTTTTCACTCCCAATAGCTCGAGATTATTTACTTCCTACCAGGTCGCTCATCGTACCTCACCTCATAGAATAAAAATGCTCTGTGCTTCTAATTTTAACATAAACGACAAAACAAATGAGGTGCCAGTGACTGTTAAAATCACTCTCTTAAATGCAAACAATAAAAAAATTGATGAAATGGAACAATGCGCGTTAGCAGACCAGATGGCACGAGTACGGCAAACAAAACAAATAAATACGCCATTTAATAATGGGTGGGTGGGGAGGGACTCACCGCTTAGACATAGGTGTCATAATGCTAACATCCTGAATGATTCCGATAGTTGCATCTGGCGCAAGTGTCGTATCTGGCTCTAAAACAACCAATCGCGCCTCATCGTGTCCTCGTTGAAGACTGCCATTTTGCCATATCGGAACACGCTTATTATCAGCCACCTGAAAGCACTAGCCAATCTTGACGATGTACCATGGATTATCTTACTTGAAGTAGAACCTCAAGCATCACATCGATATTCGCCGACTTATTACAGAAACGCCATGTATGCGATGTGTGTTCGCGATTCGTATTTTTTCGTTATATTTGTCGAAAATGTAATCTGTTTTTTATCTGTCCTCCTTCTAGCCTCACCTTCGTAGACGTATACATATACCTGCTCACTGATAGGGAACACATAAGGCGAAAAATGTATTCAAGTGTCCACTATGTTGACCATTGAGTTACTTTCGTAGTTACAATAAACATAACAATTAAATATAATTTTAAACAGTCCACAACTCAGCTCCTCGTAATCTTTCTTCGTCCATACTCCTCCACCTCTATCATACCGCAGACACTATCCGGAAACATGAATTCAAGTTCCCTAACGACTTTAAAGAGATTCCTCTTTCTTTGCCTTCCCAATGAACAATCAATCATTTCTATATATTGGATCTTCTCATGTAGTTTCGAGATCCATATCTTCCTGAGAAACTTGACTAATGAGCCTCGAAAATAACATCCCAAGTCATACACTCAATGTATTAAAACCTGCCGAAATTCACAGTGTTACAATGGTTCATTATTGAAACTCCGGAAAAGCCACATAAGCACTCATAAATAAACTTACGTAAGTAAGATACCAACACAAAATCCCATACATCCATACAACTTCTAAAAATTGGATTTTCTTTGCTCTTATTGTTCAAGAAAAATCCGAAAGGATCTATCGGCTATAGCACCAAACAGCCAACCAGAGATATTTATCATTCCCCTCGCTATGGACCTGTGTGCTCCTGATCTGCCTCAAACCTATACAATGCGGGAATCAGCCCGTCCAATCAATCTTATCCATCGAGGTCTCTCCGACCGGCAGCTTTTTTGAGGTGCCTCGCCTTATTCAGCTTGCTCTTTTTGAACTGTGGTGATCCTCGATAAATGACTTCGACTATTTACGTATCTCCCCACGCCCTGCATGACCTTCTCTCGACGTTATCGCTCTTAGATTTACAACAGGACCAAAAGATTAAAAACTCTCGCATAATCCTTTGCTACCAGGCAGAAAAATTTTCTTTTGGAGATATACTTCAGACGGTACCAACAAATCGGCTCTCGAAAACTTACACATATGCAGAGGACACGAAGACGACACTCAAACGTGTCTTTATCGGTTACGCTATATGGCCCATTACAAGCAGCCGTTATTTTAGCCATCCGTTCATTGAGAAACTCGAATTTAGTGAACGAGTAGCCATCAATGGTCCAATTGTGTTGCCCCGCTTCTTCCGCTCTGAAAATTTAAAACACCAATGACCTTGTGCTCATTTAACATGATTTAGTAGGGCAGTCAGAATGATGTGGTGCTCACAGTTTCATGACTGCTCATGGACTATACGCATACTTCCTAAACGACGGTAGATAGTGTTCTGGCACTGAAGGCAGGCACGACCACTAGCCGATGCTGCGGCAATCACGAATCGATGAACTCACATCAGTGAGGAAATCGAAATGCTGATGACCAATCCTCATTCTCCCACAATACACAAATAACAAAGAGCACCACTTGAAACTCCATCCACATTCTTTGTAAACTTCCCAAGAACAACGGAAAACGCTGAGTAAACTTATTTATTACGTTTAATAGAGTTATGAAACAACTTATATAAAACGCTTACTTCCGCTATTTCAGTTCCCGTCGTATGCTTCAACGAAATTATTTAAGATCCGGTCACCGAAGTCGTACATTACTTCTACTGTTTCATAGTGCTAAACTAGGCAATGAGAAAGAAAAGCCGTGTTTCCCATATGCAAGTAGTACTTGCTCGTGTCATGAGCTACATTAGCTCAAAAACAAACATATCCCACTTTGTCATTCCTAACAACAGCTCCCACGAATTCACACAAGAAAGTGACCAGCTAACCGTTTCAGACGATGTCTTAGCAACTCTTCTGCCCAAATTACTCGAATCACATAGTAAGTACGACTGCAAAGTGAATTCGTCGAACCAAACGCGCTCCTCGTCTCCGTGTTCCCATCGCAAAGAGGCTCCTCAACGTGGATCTCGAATCTCTCAAATACCGCTTATTTTCATCACGATCATCGATAATCATTGATAAACGAAAAAAAGGAAAGTGATGAATTATTCCGATGCTGATATCATGAGTTCCTAAAGAGGAAACTGGGAACGGATTACATCGAAAGTCAATTAGGCGAAAGATCGACAACGAAACTGAACGGTATGAATAAAGCTGAGCTCAGTGATCCACAACGCCCAGCAGCAATGTTTTACGCAAAAAAACCCCATATAATTCTCGTAACGCCGAATTTAAGTGATCCATGCTTAGACGCAAACGAGAGTGATAGAGGAGAGGCAGAACGTTTCGCCGTGAGCTCGCTCCCTATTACTCAATCCCTGTTCACTTCAAAACACCTATGTGCAGCGATAGACAAATTCAACTCGAACATCAAAATTTCAAACGGGCAGCATGAAGTGCCCAATTAATGGTTCCACTAATTAATTCATTAATCATTAAGAGCATGCAAGTCAACCTGTTTCTGTCGGCGCAGAATTACTGCTCGATCAGTCGGCAATACTTTCACACCTCCCATTGGTTGTTTCGTGTTCGCATCAATAACGCTTATAAACGCAAAGGCATCCCTGCATAAAATGACCTCTCTAATGAAGCAATATTACATAAACGAATAATGAAACGAACGACGAAACACGCTATGTGAAACCATTTCGAAGGATGTCACAGCAGTGCTGCGCAGAAAGCTGTCATGATCTCTATGCGCCCTATATGATGTCGGCTGTCAAATCAGATGTTCACATTGAAAGTAATTAAAAATTAATTAGTTTAATTTAACAAAATATCTACTCCAATTTAATGAATTCTAAGCGAAAATTCCCCTTTGTGACGCATAAACGACTGAATAAAAAGAGCAGAGGAAAAGTTTGAATCATGTTAAGATTAAGAAACCATCCCATCGTTTAACATATATTCACCAATTCCCTCTAGTATAATTTAGGAGATTCCTAGCCTAGCTCATGGTTCAAACAACTAAATCGCAACCAGCGAAAAGAATATTGGAAAAGGGGATGATTTATGAGCAAGAAATCCCTAAACAATTATTACAATCCAAGTCCAACCCCCAATAGGATGCGGAATAATGAAGTCCAAAGATCGCTCACGCACCCTCTGCCATACATTTCCGTTTGAGACAATCCATCGAAGATGACTATTTCCACCTACCTCACACCAACGTTTGCCAATTCAATTGGTACATTTGTAGCGCTTGAGGTTGTGAGTACGAAAGAACCGTCCCTCATTCTGCTCATATCACCATGCTCTTGAACGACCAGAACTGCAGTGCCTCCAGCACCCGTCACTGGTATCTGTAATTTTATGATTCCAAATATGAACCATGAAAAGAGAGAGAAGTCGGCAGTAACCTATGAAGAGATATGGTTTGAACTGTAAATGAGACAGCATATCATAAGCTGCAAACTACGTTGCTTTTTATTCGTCCTATAATCGGAATTTCCCACAACTTGCCACTTCTGTGCCCGAATATAGACGCCGAACTGGCATTCTCTGTCTAACCAACTGGTTTTTATCAATGGGCACGAGAAGTGGATGGTTCGGGTCAGCAAAAGTTCACCTCAAGAAGCAATCGCAACAACACGATGGTTATGGAAGCAAAGATTCAGCTTCAACATCGACAGCTATAACTTTCGGACATATAGGACGGACATAAATGCATATGCCTGGAGAGAGAGGATATCGCCGCAACGCTTCTTAGTAGAACAAACTTATAGGGACAAATAAATTCGCCTCACTGAATTTGTGGTGGAAAACTGTTTTAGCCTGTCGATGACAGAATAGAATCCTCCGTAGTGAAGGTCAACTGAAAGAAACAAATTGCAGAATGCTGAGGCCACATTTCTACATAAATATATGTGGAAACGTAGAAGTTTCAATAACTTCAAAGGAAATAAGCACTGTGGCGTTCTATCCGCAACAACGGCATAATGCATATCCACTGCATATCCACCCCCTCTCACAATATCAGACTAATATGCGGACACATGAACAAACTGATCCATATAAAAACAACAGCAGAAGATTAGTCCAGTTCACAAGTACAGTCTTTCCCTTTCCCTTCCCTCAATACTTCTCCCTCCCCCTCTCCCCGGGGAGTCTCGAACTCCCAAAATGCCGTATCGAATACAGTTTATAAATACGCATCGACAAAGGAGGTTCTACATCACGATTAAGAGCTACACGGTTGAGAGCAACATCGATGCAATGGAGCGGTTGAGTGATATATGCTTTTTAAGAGCGCAACGAGCGCAAAGGCTTTAGCCGCCCTTCTCTAACCTCCTCTCCCCCTTCAAGTACTATTTTTCAACCTCACTGTTGTGAAACTTTAAGCTCACGAATAACTATCGAATATTTTGAGAACAATAAAGCATTTAGCAATGAAATATGAGAAGCATCTTACCGAGTAGCTCGTACGCTCAATGTTCCGAACTGCAATGCGGATGACATTCTTGAAGTAGGCAGCTGCAGGCGGCTTGAACGTTATATGAAGATAGAACTCTTCCTTACGTTTCAACATAATACTTCCGGTCTCTTTCAACTGCAAAACAACACTTAACTAAGCTAGCAGACATCTCATCTGCTAATCTGAACATAGATAAATAACCTTACATACATCTTTAATTATTGGATCTTTAGAAACCGACTATTTCTTTTTCGGATTAGAAACCGACGTCAACGCGGTCAGCATTCCCTCTAAAGTGCGGAAGGATGAGCGATAGGGTGGCGGGAGGTGTGTCGAAGAAAGAATCGCCTAACATCTGCTGATCCGTGCTGTTGTTGTGTATAGATTATCGATCATAAGCAATTGATATCCAAATTAGTCGAAGAATATCCAAAAACCTTTCGCAAGAATGAAACATCGCTAAGAACTATCGACAACTATCGACACTCAATGAGGAATTCAATGAAATTCCTCTTCAAAGAGCGCAAATATGCGATTCTTTTCGCCCCAATAATAAAAATGCAATCGAGAATAGCTTACCTGAAAAGCCTCGTTTTTGCTTTGCAAAGAAATCGTCAAGAAGAGTGATGCGCTCAACATATTGGTGAGTCGTATCGTCTGAATCACCGGACAATTCACCTCCGTACATCCGAACCAAACCGCCGATGTATCACATCCGAGACAATGTTTCCCATCGTTTCCTCTAGTCGACGAGCTAAAATATTAGCGAAGAAGGGGTGTCCGTAAGATCGCCAACTCTATTTGCTCTTTTTCAATCTTAAACTCTACGAAACAAAAAGAGAAAAATATAAGAAGAAAATGATCTAAAAACCATTGGAAGAATTTGTGAACAATCAAAGAAGTTTTGCAATATGACCTCAAATATTAAACAATGAACGCTATCAGCTGATAACGTTCGAAATAAACGATTCACTTAACACTTCAACGTTAATTTAGTCGGCAAATCACTTATCACTTCCCAGCAGCAATTTTCCACTTACATGGCTCTGATGAGCCAACCCAAGATATCTATTTGTGATCTGAATCTATTTATGACCTGATATTGCAGTAATTATCTTGCTTGTATAAACAGTTCTCGTTCGTTATCCTTCGAGAAGTGCCACTAAAAGACTCAGGTGCTTCTAGCTCACATGAAGCCTTAAGCTCCTCCTGGTCAATTTCTCCGGTTAACAGCTCTTCGATCGGGAGCCCTTTCTGGTACCTCCTGCCTCTCACCGCTTCTAATCATTCTGGGGAGTCATGATGTTCCCCAATAAACCATTTCGGCTATCCACGTGCTTCATCACTTTCAACTCGATCTTCCTCTCCATGTTTCAGCCGCCACAGTTATAACAATTTATTCTCTCGGCGGTTCAAAAACGCAGCAAAAATGGAAGAAAGAAGATGTAAAAATGTAGTCCTACTAATGCATCATCGCTAATAGCAACAAATGAAGATCACCTGGTGGGGAAACTGAACGACGATGAAGCAGAAGGTAATGCTCGATTCGCCTTACTATCGAAACGCTGTTGGTTCGGTGGAGCAGTCACGTTTGAAGTCTCTTTTGCACTGTATTTTGTGGGCTGTGCTATTTGCGATCGGTTTTCAATATATGCATCACCTCCAGCTGCGGGTATATTTTCCGAGTTCTGTTTTTGCAAAGCACGACTCGCACTCAGTGCTGTCTTCGTGAGGCTCTTACTTCCAAGAGTCACCAACAAATCTGTAAAACGTACCTTCAAAATTTCCCTTCTTGTGGCAGCTATAATTCACACCTATTCCAACAAAACTGGTGCGCTTAGCTGCAAGTCATTAAGCGTCTCCTCACGTTGTGGACGAGGGGACGATCGTCGGATACGACGGTTACCCGCGAATACACTGCATTAGCGGTGGAGGATAAGCAGCGACGTAATCCAGCAGAGCATGGTGGCTGAATTAACGGTGGAGCATCAATTTCACATAAAAAGTCACAATACCCGTAGACGCACTCATGTCACGGCGAACAGGGGCCGATGTAAAAGAACGCAGCCCCCTTAGACCTGAAGGTAATCCTTTGATAGATAAAGGCTATGAGAGCCAACTACGAAATAAAACTGATTTTTGCTTTGAGGGTATTTCTTGGATGGATGATGGTTGGGACAGCTCAGTGAGAAACAAAGCATCCAGTGGTCCAAGGTCAAGAGGCCCAGCACCCCGAATGACACTGCCGCAAAGTTAACTTGCTAAAGAACCGAATACACATTATCCAAACGCCTTTCGGAATGGGATTTCTGGATTGGTTGGCCAATGAGTAAAGAATAACAGAATGGTAAGTCTCTCTGCATGACACAATGTGAGGACCTTGTCTCTAGATCCCAAAAGTGCCACGTATCTTGACGTCACGGCAAATTAAACGCCGATGTAAATGGTATCTGTGGAACAAGACGAAACAATGATCTGGTGGCGCAATGGCAAAGGATGAGGAAGTTTTCTTGGTGACCTCACTTCACCAACGACTGCAGCTTTGATTCTGAGGCTGACGGCACGTCGCACAACGAGATTATTCAAGCATTTACATCAGCGCAAAACAATAATCAAACATCGGAATGGGGCTCCGCAGTTTTTTCATCAGACAGTCGGTCGGTACTTCGGAAAAACTAAACATCTTCGCAATAATGAAGTAAACCTTCGAGAGATTAAAGCTTTTTCAAAGAGGCCTATAAGGTGACGGTTACAGGATAACGGCAAATAGATTTCACAAATCTTTCAATCGACGTATGCTCTAGGCCTTTTTCCATAAGCTGTCATGTTCCTGATATAAGTTTGTTCCTTCAGAGGGAGACAGGAAAGTCCACTCTGTAATGACATATCTCCTTTTCACTGAAGCAATATTTGAGAAAGATGCAAAATCCCTCCATCGCATATATACTGCTCTTAAGAGATGAGATACTCGAGTTCAGGTGCAAGTGGAACGACGTTATTACGTAATTACGTTGAGGATGCATTTGTCTATAGTTTGATGGCGATCGTTGGATCATTTTGCGTTACTCAAATCCAAACAACCAATTACCTCACCACCGATCAATTCTCTCCATGAGGTTCAAGTTGCACTACCCCTCCCCCCCCCCCCCCCCCGGCATCCACTTCCTCTCCCTCTTTTCAAACCGATATTGCCAATGAAATACTACGGTTATCAATAAAGTTTCTTTCATAGATCCCGATATCTCATCTTGGAGTTGGATCGCATTGAGAAAGTTAACAACACAAACCGTTCGCTTCTGTTTCTGCATTCACAATGGCCGTATTGCTTTTTAACGGTTCAGCAACGCGATCACGGGTCTTCCGACTACGCATTGAGGTGAGATCACCTTCTGCAAAACTCACACAAAAATATTCTTCACTTCATTCACTTAACATATGTGACTATCACATTTTCTTTCACTGACAAATTACTAAAACCACCAAAACAACTTAAAAACTATTAAAATTCGACCAACCAAAACTACAGCGCTCAACCAATGAGCCAATATAGCTCACTACAAAGGATTCCCCGCAAACCAAAGTTGAGGAAAACAAGGATCGGAATGCGAGACCACGATTCCAGCGAGTCGAAATCTGAAACAGACCCCTTTCTTTCCTCTACTTCCCTCCTTCCGTTTAAGTTTAATAGAGAACATCGTGCTTAACTCATTCCCCAACATTGACTGAAAACAAATGATATGCCACTCTTTCAGATGATTTGCTATACAAGATTATGCTACGGATAGCCGAGTTCGAAGGTGAAACCTCAATTCAGCAAAAGACCGCAATAAAGACGGTTAATTCAGTCATCAACTAAACCACCACCCTATTCTCAGTCACCGATTCACGCCGACCATAAAGCAAATGCACTTACGAGTGCGTGAATGATACTTCGGTAGATCTGGCACCTTGAAAATACCTTCCGTCCGTTTCCTCGCCTTATTAAGCGCAGCAGCAATTAGTTGAGTATCGTTCATCGTTTCTACGCTATTTTCCTGCAATAATACAATTTCCTACCATAGAAGAAATACTACAAATTTGCAACAACTCTACTCATCGAATTAACGAAGAATAACTTCCAACAAATTTCCAATGAGATGAGATTAAGATCATTAAGATCATCTAGGCAAATTGCTCTCGTGATCAACAATTCCATCGGATATATTCCTTTTTTGTTCAAATCAAACTGAGAATAGTGAAAACACTTCTGCTATGTTATAATAGTGGATAAAACCAGAAACTGGCCGCAATCTCAAATCTCATTCATATCAACGTCGACTATCAAAAATGATCACTCACCGAGAGTGCCCTATCAATAGCAGATGACGATAGCAGTGCCTCTTCTTCGTTAACGACCGGCATTGGAGCTCCACTTCGTCTTGGCTCCAAAAATGCAACTTTTCTCGAATCTAAATTGTTCGGAAAACGTCTCCGCGCAGCGATCGGAGTGATCGGATCAGTCGCCAATGATATTGCCGATAAAGAAGCGCAGTCTCTACTCAAGTCATGCAGATGACCTCGCGTTGTGTCCTTCTCAGCTAAATATATATATACTCTCAGGCAACATACGACAACTCCCAACGACAGCCAAGTAAGATGCAGCAACGAAAGAAATGCACCCTTCTCGCAATCAAGACACTCTATACTACTGTTTACTATCATGAAGCACTCCCCCATCACTGTTTTATGCTATCTCTGCAATGCAAACTTACAAATGGCAGAATCCATCGTAGAACAGGAAAGTGCGATATGCGCTTTTACATTTCGCCTATTTACTAGCTAGTTCAACAACTTACCAAAGAAACGTCTCTTGCCATGTGGTCTTCCCTATTCTTTCCTTCCACCACCATTTCCCTTAATCTTAAATCAATCTCCCTTATACACGAACCCTTCGTCGCCCTCTCCCATCATCGCTCTCCTAAGTCATAATTTCTCATGCTTGTCTGTCTGCAAGTAATTGCTATCGTACTGCACTATAGACAAACTCAGAACGATTCAACAAGTGGTCACCTGCAAGCCTCACCTAAATTCTACTAGGAGAGGAGGGGAGTGGAAGGTAACCGATGAAAACCGGCCAACAATCAACTTTCATATTCTCATTATTAGCTCCCATATGCAAAGATTACGTTAAACGACTACCATAAATAGCAAATTTTTAAGCAATTTAATATAAAAACGACACTACGAGAAGTCTACTATGTCTATCGTTGTTGCAAATAACTCCACTGGTCACTATATTATGGGTAAATGGCCGGAACAAAACTGCACACAACGCAAAGATTGTGTCGACTACAAAACCGTGCAGCACTCTCTACTTCAACCTCTCCTATTACCCCCTTCCTCCATCTCCTTCTGCCGTCGACCAAGATGCTCAAAAAAACTCCGCTGGAATCAACTGGAATCAAAAACTCCGCTGGAATCAGTTGGAATCAACCGAACCGCTATCACTATAAACGAAAAAAGGCAGAAGCAAAACAATCAGAGAGTAATCGACCAATCTCTCGGTAAGGTTTATGACTCTATGGAAACATTACTGGCGAAACATTCGAACCAAAGCAATCATACGCTTCACCTTCAATCTAGTAAGGCCAAATATTCATGAAAAAACATTATGGATAGCCTTAACTAACCATATGGTGTCGACATTTTCGGTACATGTTGATTCTCCTCTACAGCTCCTACTACATGGCGTTCTTCCACACTACTTTGTTGCGCTCTCTCCTCGCATCTTTGACTATTCTTCATACTGTTACTCACTTCCAAATGTGCGTCGTTTCTCTCTGTCGTACCATTCACGTTCTCACCTTGAAATTATTATTGATTATATGATAAAAAGCTTTACAAAAAAAAAAAAAATTCCCCACCGAGGATCGGAGCTGAGTGTATTCTTTCCTCCCTATAAACATCCTCTCACCTCTTCTTGGGGGAAAAATTCACTCATTTCTTCTACCTTAACATATAAAACTTCATCCAAATTGAACCTGCAGTTCGGAATAAGAACAAAACGAAAGACGCGGAGAATAGGACTTCAACGTCTAGCAACATCGGATCATAACGGCGCCTACCTATCCACGACGAGAATATCATGATCCTTACTTCATAATCACCTCAAACTATTCCAAAAAAGATTATTCATCTGCTAAAGGAATATTGCCATTCTCCGAGCGGATTTCAACTCTTTTCCTTTCTCAAGCAAAGCAATTTCCACCTAAATGCACTTTTAGAATATGTGCACTCGGGAAATTCATAATCGTTTGGCCGTCAATAAAAGTTCTCTGAGAAGATGGAAGCCGGATCATTCGCCTATCCGGCGAACGCTCTACTATTCATATAATGAACATTTGCATTCGAAAATATTCCTTTCCTGAACCTCATTATTTCTAATGTCCACATAACTCGACATCTCTAATGACCATATGAGCAACCGTGCAGCATTCTCTATTTTAACCTCTCCCATTACTCGCCCCCCCCCCCCTCCTCCTCCTTCCTCCCTCCCCTTCTGCCGTCGACCAAGATGTCCAAGAAAACTCCGCTGGAATCAGTTGGAATCAAAAACTCCGTTGGAACCAAGCTAATGAACTACACTATGCAAAGCAAAAAGAAACGAAAACAACAGCTAATCACAGAGCGACCCGCCGACGGATGCCGAAGTATTCATTTAGTGAGCAAAAAACCGATGGTCTAGACTTACCTGGTGGCATTGTTTCCGCTGATCATCAAACCCGATTAACATCTGAATGTTAACCAAGCTAATGAACTATCTGAATGTTAACCAAGCTAATGAACTATAGGAAGTTAGCTATGAAATTGTCCTCCAACAACGAATCAAAAAACAAATGGTGGATTAAGGTCGGTAAAACAAGAAACGCTCGTATCTCGAGAAAGAAAAACCCGTATCTGATATGGAAATCGTATAAACGACCCGATCGATACGGAGTGCAACTTGGAACAATGATAGGAATAAAGGGAATATTCGTTGCTCCTTATAAAAATAAATATGAAAATAGAATTTTAGAAAACATACACAACTTTATTAGTCGATTACCGTCAACGCTTGGGATTGGAGGTGTCGAATCTACAATCGATGGCTCCCAACTATACTCTTTCAATTGATGAGTTCGATTGAACTCCAGTCGTTCCGCTCCAAAACTGTCCCCTTCTTAAATTCCTCTTCGTCTCGTTTCCAAAATTCCGAGTCTAAATGCAGATATAACTGCAAAAATAATTAATTACGCTAATAATTAATGGTATCGAGAAATGTGCCACAGATAAACGCATCGATATCATGTTGACAAACGTTGTGCCATACGTTTCTCCTCATAATTTCACCATTTGACTATTGCGAAATTATTTTACACCTTTACAAGGATAATAATAATAATAATAATAATAATAATAATAATAATAACCTGCTTTCACGAACTGCACACTCTCCTCATCGTTCTTGCATATGGCCTTTGCTAGATTCGCCTTTTGAGGCCTCTCACGTGATGAACAACGCGAACCTTCACGTTCGTCGACATCTAAAACTCAAAAAAATTCCCCCTTCCGAATCTAAAAAACGAACGAATTAATGAAATACTACTAATTTACTAATGAATCAATCTAAAATAATGTCCATTGCACGAAAAAGATGATCAAGATCATTGGATCGGCGAATCTTTCATCCTCTTAGATCATCTACTTATTCTCTTAGATCACCTAATTGATCGAGCCTCCATCATTCAAACCATAGAAGACCAGGATAAAGGTCCTCCTTGTTACCCTCCTTGATCGATTTACACTTTATCTTTATTATGACCGAACCCTACTTCGTCCTTCTTTGCATGATATCCTTCCTCATCATTCTTTCTCATCTGCACAAAAGCAGTAAAGACATAGGTTAACTAACGGCCTATATAAAAGAACGAATTATGCTCTTGAGGTGATTTCTTTGAATATTCAACTAGGTATGAGAGGAATGCTATAGCTAACAAATTGACTCCTAACTATGCATAAATGCTCATATATTCTCATAACCTACTTCGAATATTTTAACTTTGAAATCCTATGAAATAAGATTGGAAACGATGAGAACAGTTACCATCGGATAAGATGCGCGATTCTTCGTGAATCGTTTCGAGACGACCGATCGGAATCGACGGATGGAAATTCTCTTGCTTCTGCACTAACTCCGATTGCGCTTGATTAGCGTCGTCGGAGGTCGATCGCTTAGCGAAATCTTCATCTATTTCACTCTCTGTAAATGCAACCACTTATTAACCTTTAATTAAGCTTACCATGAAACTTGAGCTTAATTCGGCTTACCATGAAACTTAAGCTTAATTAAGCTTGCCATGAAACTTGAGTTTAATTAAGCTTACTATGAAACTTAAACTTAATTAGGCTTACCATGAAACGAAAAATCACCATCGTATATCGATTCAGCGTCACCACCGTTTAGTAGATCATCATCGCCGTCATCATTAAAGTCATCCTCTTGTAGACGCAAAATATCCATCACACCTCAAATATTAACACTGCACGATAAATATCGTTACGGCGAATAAGCGTACGCTAATAACGTTTTCGTAGACTGCAATGGATATTCGCTTCAGTTATGGACGGGAATTAAGAGGATCGATAGCGAAAATTAGGGACAAACTTCATAGACCCGGAATATCCAGCATCTCGCAAAACAATACCACTATATCTCAGCATCTTTGTACCCGAACCTCTCCCTTGGCCCCGTCTCCATCGCTTTCTCGAGTTCTTCGTCAATCCGGATATTCATGGAGGCCACTTCACCGGAAGCCTCAAGTTGAAAGCGAAAGCTTCATTTCGGTCATATACGATGGAAATTGCCCGAATAGCTCGAAGATGAAGAGCAATGAAGCGGGCGAACGATCTCATGACCCGAATTTCGATTCCCCAACATACATCGTTTATATCGTTTTAGCAGTTGGTCATCAACGCGGATCGCTTCAAGGCAAAAGCCATCACGTTCTCATCTTCCCGAAAGCCAAATATTTCCCCACTCGGTTCCTTATTGAGGTCGGCGCTCTTAGAGACTTCACCCACCTATCGGCGCACATCTCTTGACGCGCGACTGGTAGAAACAAGCAACAACAAAGAATAGAGGTGAAGTGAAAACCCCAATATATACTCGTGGATTGCCCTCCTCGAGAGAACGAACGCTCGCCGAGCAGAATATGGTCCCCATCACCGAAACTCCGGAAATCCTCGTCCACCTTGGGCACTAATTCTAACTCAGCCGCTTATGCTCCATCTTGGAGCTCCTAGTTACAGCATAACTTACCAGCCGAGAGCCACCTTGCATCTACTCAAAAACCGACTGTAAAATTGACCGCTTGCATTTCACTTTTAGCATATCGCCTTCATATATGATAAATATAATCGGCTTTCTCGACTAATTATTGCAGCGCGACAATTGGGTAGACGACAAATGCGCCACGCTGACTAAATGCCAAAGGCATCCTCTACTCCACACCCCGCTTCACCTTACAATAACTGAACACATTGGCGCAAATGTCATGCGAACATTTGCAAGTACCGCCATAGCACGATGCCATTGGCATGAAGTTATGGCATTCAAATTTTCAAGCTGCCGCGCAACGCAGCATAAAAGCTCATTCACGGTTGTCGATTAAAAGTGACGAGAGACGACTGGTCTCCGATCTAAGACCGATTGGTCGTCGAATGGAGTCGTCGCCGTCAACGATTGGTGTATGAAACGATCAGGCAGGCGGAAATCCAATCACTAGTCAGCAAGATATTGCCAGATGGTTGTCGAGTGCCCTATTCACTAGCAGAAAGCAGCAGATTTGAAATTCCGACAGCAATTCAACGTGAGCACATGTGTGTAGCAGATCGTTCAGGTCTTTGCTTAGGCCATAAGTCTTGGCTTATAGGCCATAAGTCTTGGCTTATAAGTCTTATTGAATCAATGAAATATAGGATCGTTTTTGAAATAATCTTCCTGGATATTCTTTATGAAAGAGATAATCCAGGATTTAGTGGATAAATTCCAATCAATAAGAGCACACACACCTATAAATTCCATTAAGAACAAGAGAATATGAACGTCTATAAGCATATATCCGACAAAGGATGCGGTCAAATGTCCAAATTTATGAATATTTCGATCGTTATATCGACGCAATATGGAGACTTTAGTATTTCTTCAATAGCAAATTGTCTATTGGCATAACCACAGCAATAGTAGATTAACAGACACTAATAGATCGTCGATTAATAGCCAACCTTGACGCCTAATCGAAGAGAGTCAATAGGGCCATTGATAGGCAAGGAAAAAGCAAATAATCGAAACAATTCCCGGAGGGAACACTCCTATACTCCTATATTCGAATAGATGACATTTTCACTCTCAGTCTTCGATTAAACACCTTTCGTATATGACACAGGTAATCATTGTTTGCCATACAATTGGAACTCAAAAGTGAGAACGGCAATGAAGAATAGTAGCGAATCTATTAGTTGATGAGCAATTTGCACAATTTAAGTGATGGAACTGAATCCTGAAATTCCGGCCTTTTCCGTCCTTTTCTTTATAGCAAAATCATCAATCGATCACTCGACGAGAGTCGTATCATCGAGATAATCCTGGAAGTCAACTAAAACCTTTTGGATGGATGAAGCGTTTGCATTTGAGGCAATGATCTTACCGATATGAGGCTTTCTTTTGCCAATACACCTTCCGATATATATACGTATGTACTATAAAGGCTATCATATTGTAACTCTAAAAGATATAAATCCATTAGCCTTATGAGGAATCAGATTAAATTTCCACATTATGTGGGCAATATTCGAATCTTAAAAGAATAAAGCGTTTAATGAATTATACGCCCGTATCGCGTGAATTTCGGAAAATCTTTTATCCTTAAGAAGAGAATATTAATATCAGAAATGATCGTATGATGATCAGAAAGAGAAAAATTAAGCAAAGGTTGAAGAGGAGAAGTAATATTCTAAAATCGAAAACGAAAGAAATAGAAATCAGTGATATTGTTTCTATGAGTTACCTCTAAAATCCACTGAATGAGTGAATGATCTATTGAAAAATTTATTAATAATCGGAGGCATAGATTATCGTTAGCCGTAAATTAATAGCAGTCGATCTATAAGAGATGAAATTCTCGAAGAATGCATTTGTTAGGGTTCTGAGAAGTTCTCTATGAGAGATTAATGGTAGCAAATGTGAAATCCACGAAAATTATCATCGTTGGTGGAAGCGGATGAGGGACAAAGAAAAGGACGAACGGATGACTTACACATTGGCGACGATAGTGCTATACAACAAATTCGATAGTTTCTTAAGCATTCCAAAAGGTTTATTGTCTAAATCAATAAAGATATTCGTACATTCAGTATTGTTACCTAACACATATAATCTTTTTTTTTTGGCAAACGAGTAGCTAAATAATTTTCTCTTGGAGGCGTTACTTCAATTTTCTTATTCTAAATTATGGAATATAGACCTGAAAATAGATATTAGGATGAAATGTGATGTGTATATGGGTTCGAGGGTGGGACTTGCACAAAAATTGCTGGTTGACTCTGGCTCTAGCTTCAGCACTTGACTTCAGGCTGTAGGTTATAGCCGCGTGCTATGACTTGACCTCAAGTGGTCTTTCTAATAACCAGAGCATGTCACCAAATGCTAAGGTATGAAACTTTTTAGATTTATAGTACAGTTAATATTTGAGCCATTATTTTACATTTCCATTGTCACCGTTTAATATTTCTGATGTCTTTCAAGATTATAGCGACGTTTAGGATGGATGTATGATGAATTTTTCGAAGGCCCTTCTTCGATCGTCGTCATAGCAAAAGCTGAGCTGATTTCACCACGATTTATGGTAAAATGCCTATCTGAACTGCTATCCTTCTGAATGCATCAATGAGAGAGCGTTATGGCACAATAACGCCATCACTAATGCTTATTTGGTAATGGTCAATATAGCATCATAATGTGTATTTCGTATGTCGTTATTGCGAGGCGGAAAAGCGTTGTGAACGCGACGAAATGAGCACCGATTGGTTTCATGAAGATGGACAACGCAGACTCTGCTTAAGCATACGATAGAGCAATAACTCGTTCATGTGAATTGCGATGTCCTATTCATTAGTGATGCCACATTTCTCTCACTGTCTTAGTTGAAAATGAGTACTTATTTATGGATTCGCTCGAGAATTTCCCGAAAAATTGGTACTATCAATAAGGCAAAAAGAGTATTGTTGAGAAGTGTGAACGTTATTTGCGTTGCTTCCGTTTTCTAAAAATCTCATTAGCTTGGTGGCGCATAAACGCATTTCGAATTGCTTACTTCGAGCAGTCCACTTTCCAAGCATTAGGCGAAAAGATGCCTCCACTCAATACTTTCTTTACTTTGCATAATATGTCAAAAGATGATTTTTTCGATAAAACGAATGCAATCGGATTGTTCACCGTTTAGCAATTTTGCAAAATATGGTGGAATATTTTCCAAACGGCGATTAAATTTCTCACTATAAGATCTCTTCTCATCGATATTCTTTATCGATGAAATCTCAAATTCTATGCCCCACAAAGCCTGTCTCTCCATTTTCCCTTTGCCCTTCGCTCTCGTCTTTGCCTCATCTTCTCCCTACTCCACTCTCTATGCTTTGGTTCAATTTTGCTTTAGTGGATTTTATTTTCAGTTTTAAATTCAGTTGCATATTTCTACGTTTTTATTGTTGCTTTCATTTCTGTGGACTATTTCCGATATATAGAAATACCATAGCCAATCAATTAGTTCATTTCATATTGAATCGTTTGTATTCTTCCGACGAAACGACTAATGGAATGAGAAAACCTCAATAGTGCATTCAATTTTACAGTTGATTCATGCTAAGCTATGTCGTTTGATGTTCATTGCGTTTCTCCTAACCGTTTCATTGGTGTAGGTAAATGTGGATTAGCATCATCGTAGGTCCTTAAGGATGGATTCGTATTGCTTAATGCTTTGTCGAATGTCGATGTTTAGCAGAAATTCTTTAGCGAAAGTAAATGTTATTTTATGATCACATTCTATATTATCTCTCTGTAAATGTTGCCGTTATAGTGAAGTGTTGAAGTGAATTTCGTACGGTGTTAGTGATAAACATTTAGCGCTAACATTGGTGCAAAATCGAATTTTCTTCACGAAGAAGGAGTCATATTCCATCGAGGACAATATGACGAGTTCACAGAGGATTTCAGGTGCCGTGAAGGATAAAATCATATGAATATAGTGAATAGTGCCGTTGAAAAAAAAAAAACGATATCTTAGCTAAGAAGTTCTGAACATTCAGGAGAATCATCGTTTGATTCACGATGATATCCCACTCATTAGGCGATAATTGAAATCGTTTTAAGCAGAAGAATTTCTTTTACATTTTAGATGCGATCAAAGTAATATCATTTGTTGAGCGTTAATGCTAACTGAGTAAATTCGCAGTGAATTTGCTCTCATTCATTCATTACCGAAGTTTTTACAAATCTGTAACCTTTTCAGTAGTAAGTAAGACCTAATTTTATAGAAGGATAACGATTTTTAGATATTTCTCATATCTAATGCAACGTTTGACGCATTGTGCACTAATCTTCTCGCTATATTTTCCAATGACGATAATGGTGAATCGGCACTGAAGTTTGAATGTTTTGATGACGACGATAACCAACCAACGAGGTCATAGTTATCCATAAATTTTTCCGTTAATATCTTCATTGGTGGAATGAAATTCTTACACATCATATGCTCACTTGACGATGGAAAATTGCCTCCAAACTCAAAAAAAGCCCCCACTATTTAAATGTTAGAACGCTCTTTCACATCTCAATATCCAGTTCTTTCTGGAACTCAATACGCGAACATAGCATTGGATTGTTGGCATAATTTATAGACCGATGTCTCATCAGCACAGACTGCATCACTATTCTCAACACCCTTCGCTCGAAAATCCTTCATCATTATCACTAAAGACAGCCAGGAATGACGCGGATGGAGACGCTAGTCCGAAGATACATATACTGGCTAGGTATCGATAAGGATATCGAGACGACAGTCAAGCAGTGCCACCCATGCACAGACGTTCGAAAGCCTCGATCAAAACTCCACTTGCTTGATGTCCGATAACAGACAAGCCGTGGACCGCATCCATGTCGACAATTTGAGGCACAATGCTCTTCAGTCATCGTCGACTCGCACTCAAAGTGGCCAGAAATCTTCATGATGGACCACCACTCAGTGTCCTTCCAAACTCTCAGGTTCCTGCGACAACTCTTTGTTCAATTTGGAATGCCCGAAGTGACTGTCTCGGACAATGGCACCCAGCTCACTTCCTCTTCAGTTCAAAGGCAGTTGAAGTTAGCGCTAAGAAATTTAGAGGATTATATTGCGATCATCGTCCATATTATTATATTAATGAAGTTTGGAGTAATGAATTAACAAATACGCCTAAAAGTTTAGTTGCATCAAAAAGCAGGCAAAAACGAATCGTTTGTGAAAGATATATGTAAGTAGTGACTGTCTTTATCGTGTTTTGAGTATATTTATTGCCTCAATTTATCATTCTCCAAGAGTCAATTCAGCTAATTGTCTGGATTAATTATGGGAAACGGAGAAAGTGCATATCCGGACTCACTCTCTTGGGGCAAAGCATTCATCTCTAACCGCTGATCCACTGCCTCTGTTTTTTCTTTAATGTTGCCACTCATTTTCATTTAGTTATAAATGTGTGCTAACCTTCGTTTTTTGGGGGTCATTCTATAGAAATGAATCGCCTAATGCCTAAAAAAGTGAGTAATTTCA